>JANJGN010000031.1:18922921-18925421 GCA_026770705.1 Isurus oxyrinchus | reverse complement strand
AGCCAGGCTGCCAAAGATCTGCTTCCACCTCATGCCGGGGCTGCTGCCTCCATCCTGGATTCTGAAATGACCCTTTCATTTGAACCCAAAATCCACTCAGTACCTGTGCAATAAAGTTAAGAGCCACTCGGGTCCAGCATTAGACCCAGCATTGGGCCCTGCACCAAAAAAAGTGAAGCATACTCAGGTCATTGAGACAAAAGCAAAATTTGTCCTTTTGACAATCCAAAAAAATTAACATCATTTTCTCTGGTCTTAATTCCCAGGCCAGAAAATGTAAACAAAATGTGACAGAACAGAACTCGTGACCCTTCCCCCTTGTGCTCAAGGTGCCTTAAACCTATGGTTATGAGTGCTGTACCTCAGTGCCCCCTCGCCTCCCCCCCTCGCTGGGAGCAGCATCGGAGGCAGCCTGCTCACTCTAATGTCCTGGTGGCCTCGATGACCTTGGCGGGTGCCCTCTGGCCAGTGGAGCCTGTGCTGGCCCCGCCTGGGAGGGATTGGCCAGTGCCAGTTGCTAGCATCTCCCCAGTCTCCGCAGCCTCATCAGATGCCATGGTCACTGGCAGAGGTGTCATCATGCAGAGGGCCCTGAGAGGAGCCCACAGAGACGACAAGCAGCTTGTGTGCCAACGTGAGGTCAGACCTCCCTGCTCACCATTGATGGGCGGGCACCCAGCTGGGATACTGGGTGCCTCATCCATCTACCTCGCTGGCACTGACCACCCGAGGTCATTGCCTGTATGAGGGCATCAACGGTGAGCAGGGAGGTCCAGAGCAACCTCATGTTGGCGCACGAGCTGCTTGTCGTCTCCACAGGATCCCCTCTGGGTGCTCTGGATGATGGCAGCAGCTCCTCCGCTCCTCTCTATGCTGCAGGTCCCAGCGTAACCCCAGGAACCCCTCAGTCTGTCCCTGGAATGGCCTCTCCATGAGAGTCGCCTCTCTCTCAATGGAAGAGGCAGTGCACTCGGCCATGAGGGTTCGTGCAATGTTCATGTTCTGCATGGACTCATCTGTCACGGAGACCATGGCACGCTGACCCTCATGAATCTCAGCCAGATCCTCCCTCACATCCCGCTGGGCATCCAGCATCTGCCACCTAATGGACGACTTCAGAGTCTCATCATCTGCCTTGGACTCAGCATGGTCCTGGTCTCCAGCAGTCCTCCGACTGCCAGCGCTCTGGGCACTCTCTGCCCCCGCTGCTTCTCAAGCGAGTGTGAAGCGCCCTCACTGCTGTGCACCATCTAGCCAAGGATCATTGGCCAATGAGGTGCTGGTATCTGCGCTGGTGCCTGGTTCAGGGAGCGGGTATGAGGCATGCACCATGTGAAGCCCGGCTGTCCTCTGGCATCAGTGGTGACACTTTGGGGTCCTGCATGTACTGGTGAGTGTGTACTGGTGAATCCAAGGGAGAACAACATGTCATCAGTTAAAGTCATCACACTGTCACTGTGCATGCCAGGCACCCTGGTGAGACAATGGAGATCTGCATCATGGTGTCATTGTCTTTCAATGATCAATGGGGACTCCAGGTTTGAGACTCCCATTAATGAACAGACTATACAAGAATGTTTGCACAATCTGACACTCTCACCTCTGTGCACTGCACTCTGACCTCCGACTGACACCCCAGCCTCTCCATGACTGGCTGACCGAGGTGGGTGCCACCTCTCCAGTTCCAAGGTGTCCTGCTTGAATCGGGATAGGATTAGGAGGTTTGGAGGGGGGGGGGCCTCTGCCTGTCTGTGACCTCTCAATGTTGTTGTGGCTCCTCTTCTCCTGAAAGGACAGAGGGGCATTGATTAGTCCACTCTCCACCTGCAGCCTGGCCAACCCCAGCTGAGGAACACCTCGCAGGGCACATCCGAGTCGTGGCCCTCGAGAATGGCACTCAGGCCAAGCAGCCAGGGTTCACCCCCTTGGCCAGCTCCAGTGTCATTGACAGTTGGCACTCAGACGCTAACACCCCTGAGCTCCACAGGGGGACAGCCAGAACTTAACACTTCCCCACACTGATCCACCCCAACACAGCGCTCACCTTTGCCGAGTGCAGCAGGGTTGTTAAGCCTTTTGCGACACTGCACCCATGTGCACCGCACAACATTGTGGCTGCTGACCAGCTCTGCCACCTCCTCCAAAGCTTTTTTTGTCAGGTGCAGTGGCCTCCTCCCCCCATCTCTGGGAACGAGGGTGTCTCTCCTGGCAGCTGGCTCGGTCCAGGAGCACCACGAGGCACTCGTCCGAAAACCAGGGGACTGGGTGCCCAAGTGACCCACCCCCCCCCACCCCCCCCACCACCACCCCAACCCTCACCGCCTGGTGTCTCCAGCCGCACTTGATGCCATAACTTCAGTGTTCACAACCCAGAGGATACGTTCTCCCCTGGCAGCATTTAAGGAGCTGCCTGGGCTGTATTTAAACCGGCCGCCAGGTCAACTTTAGACCCAGTGCCCAACAGGCCTCTCCCGACTATGGGGAAGACGCCTTAACTGGC